>OY728156.1:796161408-796178908 GCA_963277665.1 Viscum album | reverse complement strand
GTGCGTGAGAAAAGCGATGAGAATGAGCAGTGGTTTGTCACCTTCCAGGTCCTGTGGACTGACAATCACGTCTAAACAGTTCCCTCCAAGCGAGACTATTTGAAGTGTACTCGGGGCTTCCCTTGTGGGAAGCAGTGCACTTTGAAAGGAAAGACTTTGAGCTGGGGTTTGTAGCGAGTGAGACCCCAATGGCTGAGATTGAGAATGCCATCCAAGTGGGATGATTCGGCATAGGATTGGGGTTTGAAATCAGCCTATGGAAAGGCATTGAGCTGGGGTTTTTCATATGTTGTCGTTTCCTATATGTAAGGACAATCACCTAAAGAAAATTCAATTCTCACGTGAGGACGGACTGGGGACATGGGTTTTGTCATGTCCCCGGTGATGGACGATACGTCGGACGGATGCCATGACATGTGGGTGGCTTTCCTGCGCTTAAGGGGTCACGTCGGTGGTCATTCCTATGTTTTCATAGGGTTTTCAGTGCCACATGTGTGGTCTTTCATGCGCTGTGATGCCCTGTGGGACGTCTAAACCCCTCAGTATGTCTCCTCATCACTGTTGATGTTTCCTGGTGGGATAGCTGGAAATGCATAAATGTCTCTTTAGGGGGGGAGTGGTCGGTGACCCCCCCTGGGCGTGGGTCTTGTCCCGCATGCCCAGATCCACCCAATGACATGTCCAAGGACATAGAAAAATGGCCTCTAGACAATGCCATGAATGCTTGGTGATTAGTTCGGTGCTTGGGGCTTGTCTTGTCTGGGGTAGTGCGCCATAAAAGCGATGACAATGAGCCGGGGTTTGTCGCGTGTCAGGTCCTATGTACTGACAATCTCATGGAGACAATGCCATACAAGTGAGACGATTTGAAGGGGCCTCGGGGCTTGTCTTGGTGGATGCAGTGTGCCTTGAAAGGAAAGACATGGAGGTGGTGGTTGGTCATATGTTGTTGGGTCCTTTATGTAACAACAATCACCACCTGAAGAGAATTAATTTCATGCGTGAGGACCCACTGTGGACATGGGGCATGTCTTCTCGGCGGTGATCGACGATACGCGGGACGGATGCCATGACGTGTCGGTGGACTTCAAGTGCCTAAGGGGTCACGTCAGTGGCCGTTCCTATGGTTTCATAGCACTTTTAGGGCAACACGTGTTGTCTTTCATGCGTTGTGCTGCCCTCTGGGACGTATAAACCCCTCAGTATGTCTCCTCGTCACAGATGATGTTTCCTAGTGGGATAGCTAGAAATGCATAAATGTCTCTTTAGGGGGGGGGGGAGTGGTCGGCGACCCCCCTGGGCGTGGGTCTTGTCCTGCGTGCCCAGAGCCACCCAATGACACGCCCACGGACATGGAAAAATGGCCTCTGGACAATCCCATGAATGCTTGATGATTCGTCTGGTGCTTGGGGCTTGTCTTGTCTAGGGTAGTGCGCCATAAAAGCTTTTACAATGATTCGGGGTTCTTCGCGTGTCAGGTCCTACGTACTGACAATCGCATGGAGACAATGCCATCCGAGTGAGACGATTTGAAGGGGAATCAGGGCTTGCATTGGTGGATGTGGGGTGCCTTGAAAGGAAGGACGTCGGGCGAGGGTTTTCCATATGTTTTTGGGTCCGGTATGTAACGACAATGACCACATAAAGAGAATTTATTTCATGCGTGAGGACCCGCTATGGACATGGGGCTGTCTTTTAAGCGGTGGTTGACGACACACAGGACAGATGCCATGACGTGTCGGCGGCCTTCATGTGCCTAAGGGGTCGTGTTGGTGGCCGTTCCTATGGTTTCATAGCTCTTTTAGGGAAACACGTGTTGTCTTTCATAAGCTGTGGTGCCCTCTGGGTGGTCTAAACCACTCAGTATGTCTCCTCGTCAGTGCTGATGTTTCCTGGTGGGATAGCTGGAAATGCATAAATGTCTCTTTAGGGGGGGAGTGGTCGGCGACCCCCCTTGGGCATGGGTCTTGTCCTGCGTTCCCGGAGCCACCCAGTGACATGCCCACGGACATGAAAAATGGCCACTAGACAATGCCATGAATGCGTGATGATTCGTCTGGTGCTTGGGGCTTGTCTTGTCCGGGGTATTTCACCTTAAAAGCTTTGACAATGAGCCGGGGTTCGTCATGTGTGAGGTCCTACGTACCGACAATTGCGTGGAGACAATGCCATCCGAGTGAGATGATTTGAAGGGGCCTCGAGGCTTGTCTTGGTGGATGCGGGGTGCCTTGAAAGGAAAGACGTCGAGCTGGGGTTTGTCATATGTTGTTGGGTTTGGTATGTAACGACACTGACCACCTAAAGAGAATTCATTTCATGCGTGAGGACTCGCTCTGGACATGGGGTCTGTCTTCTCGGCAGTGGTCGACAATACGCGGGAAGGATTCCATGACGTGTCGGTGGCCTTCATGTGCCTAAGGGGTCACGTCGGTGGCTGTTCCTATGGTTTCATAGCTCTTTTAGGGAAACACGTATTGTCTTTGATGCACTGTGGTTCCCTCTGGGTGGTCTAAACCACTCAATATGTCTCCTCATCAGTGCTGATGTTTCCTGGTGGGAGAGCTGGAAATGCATAAATGTCTATTTAGGGGGGGAGTGGTCGGCGACCCCCCCTGGGCGTGGGTCTTGTCCTGCGTGCCTAGAGACACCCAGTAAAATGCCCACAGATATGGAAAAATGGCCTCTAGAAAACGCCATGAAGGCTTGATGATTCCTCCTGTGCTTGGGACTTGTCTTGCCCACGATAGTGCCCCATAAAAGCGATGACAATGAGATGGGGTTCATCGCGTGTCAGGTCTGACGTACTGACAATCACATGGAGACAAATCCATCTGAGTGAGATGAATTTGAAGGGGCCTCGGGGCATGTATTGGTGGATGTGGCATTCATTGAAAGGAAGGACGTCGAGATGGGGTTTGTCATATGTTGTTGGGTCCTGTATGTAATGACAATTACCACCTAAAGAGAATTCTTTTCATGAGTGAGGACCTGCTCTGGACATGGGGCGTGTCTTCTCGGCGGTGATTGACGATACACGGGATGGATGCCATGACTTGTCAGTGGCCTTCATTTGCATAAGGGGTCACGTCGGTGGACCTTCCTATGGTTTCATAGCTTTTTTAGGGAAGCACGTGTTGTCTTTCATGCGCTGTGGTGCCCTCATGGTGGTCTAAACCCATCAGTATGTCTCCTTGTCAGTGTTGATGATTCCTGGTGGGATAGTTGGAAATGCATAAATGTCTCTTTAGGGGGGGAGTGGTCGGTGACCCCCTTGGGTGTGGTCTTGTCCTGCATTCCTAGAGCCACCCAATGATATTCCCAGTGACATGTAAAATGGCATCGACAGAATGCCCTGAAAGCCTGATGATTTGTCCCGTGCTTGGGGATTGTCTTGCCCGAGGTAGTGCGCCATAAAACCGATGACAATGAGATGGGGTTTGTCGCCTGTGAGATCCTACGAAATGACAATCGCGTCCAGATAATGACATTCGAGTGAGGCGATTTGAAGGGGCCTCGGGGCCCGTTTTGGTGCATGTGGCATGCCTTGAAAGGAAGGACTTCGAGGTGGGGTTTGTCATTTGTTTTTGTGTCCGGTATGTAAAGACAATGACCACCTAAAGAGAATTCATTTCATGCGTGAGGACCCGCTCTGGACATGGGTCCTGTCTTCTCAGCGGTGTTGGACGATACGCGGGACATATGCCATGACGTGTCGACGACCTTCATGTGCCTAAGGGGTCACGTCGGTGGCCCTTCCTATGGTTTCATAGCTCTTTTAGGGAAACACGTGTTGCCTTTCATGCGCTGCGGTTCCCTCTGGGTGGTCTAAACCACTTATTATGTCTCCTCATCAGTGTTGATGTTTCCTGGTGGAATAGCTGGAAATGCATAAATGTCTCTTTAGGTGGGGAGTGGTCGGTGACCCCCCTTGGGCGTGGGTCTTGTCCTACGTGCCTAGAGCCACCCACTAACATGCCCAGTGACATGGAAAATGGCATCGACGCAATGAAATGAATTCCTGATGATTCGTCCCGTTCTTGGGGCTTGTCTTGCCCAAGGTAGTGTGCCCTAAAAATGATGACAATGAGATGGGGTTTGTCGCATGTGTGATCCTGTGGACTGACAGTCACGTCCAGACAATGGAATCCGAGTGAGACGATTTGAAGGGGCCTCAGGGCCCGTCTTGGTGCATGCGGTGTGCCTTGAAAGGAAGGACGTCGCGGTGGGTTTTATCATATGTTGTCGTGTCCCATATGTAATGACAATGACCACCTAATGAGAATTCATTTCATGCGTGAGGACCTACTCTGGACCTGGTGCCTGTCTTCTCGGCGGTGTTGGATGCTAACCGAGACGAATGCTACTATGTGTCGGCGGCCTGGATGTGCCTAAGGGGTCACATCGGTGGCTGTTCCTATGGTTTCATATCTCTTTTAGGGAAAAATGTGTTGTCTTTCAGGCACTGTGGTGCCCAGTGGGTTGTCTGAACCCATTAGTATGTCTCCTCGTCAGTGCTGATGTTTCCTGGTGGGACAGCTGGGAATGTATAAATGTCTCATTAGGGGGGGAGTGGTCGGTGACCCCCCCTGGGCTTGGGTCTTGTCCTGCGTGCCCAGAACCACCCAGTGACATGCCCATGGACATGGAAAAACGGCCTCCAGACAAAGCCATGACAACTTGATGATTCGTCCGGTGCTTGGGGCTTGTCTTGTCTGAGGTAGTGCACCATAAAAGTGTTGACAATGATCCTGGTTTCGTCGCATGTCAGTTCCTCCGTACTAAAAATCACTTGGAGACAATGCCATCCGAGTGAGACGATTTGATGGGGCCTCGAGGCTTTCCTTGGTGGATGCGGTGTTCCTTGAAAGGAAGGACGGCGAGGTGGGGTTTGTCATATGTTGTTGGGTCCGGTATGTAATGAAAATGACCACCTAAAGTGAATTCCTTTCATGCGTGGGGACCCGCTATGGACATGGGGCGTGTCTTATGTGCGATGATGGACGATACGCGGGACAGATGCCATGACGTGTCGACAACCTTCATGTGCCTAAGGGGTCACGTCGGTGGCCCTTCCTATGGTTTCATAGCTCTTTTAGGGCAACACCTGTTTTCTTTCATGTGCTGCGGTGCCCTCAGGGTAGTCTAAACCCATCAGTATGTCTCCTCATCAGTGTTGATGTTTCCTGGTGAAATAGATGGAAATTCATAAGTTTCTCTTTAGGGGGGGAGTGCTCGGTGACCCCCCCAGGGCGTGGGTCTTGTCCTGCGTACCTAGAGCCACCCAATGACATGCCCAGTGACATGGAAAATGGCATCGACGCAATGCAATGAATTCCTGATGATTCATCCCGTGATTGGGTATTGTCTTGCCCGAGGTAGTGCGCCATAAAACAAATGACAATGAGATGGGGTTTATCGCATGTGAGATCCTGCGGACTGACAGTCGCGTCCAGACAGTGGCATCCGAGTTAGACGATTTGAAGGGGCCTCAGGGCCTGTCTTTGTGCATGCGGCGTGACTTGAATGGAAGGACATCGAGGTGGGGTTTGTCATATGTTGTTGTGTTCGGCATGTAAAGACAATGACCACCTAAAGAGAATTCATTTCATGCGTGAGGACCCGCTCTGGAGATGGGTCCTGTCTTCTCGGCGGTGTTGGATGATACCTGGGATGGAGGCCATGACGTGTCAGTGGCCTTCATGTGCCTAAGGGGTCACGTTGGTGGCTGTTCGTATGGTTTCGTAGTTCTATTAGGGCAACACATGTTGTCTTTCATGCGCTGTGGTGCCCATTGGGTTGTCTGAACCCATTAGTATGTCTCCTTGTCAGTGCTGATGTTTCCTGGTGGGACAGCTGGAAATGCATAAATGTCTCTTTATGGGGGGAGTGGTTGGTGACCCCCCTGGGCGTGGGTCTTGTACTGCATGCTGAGAGCCACCCAGTGACATGCCCACAGACATGAAAAAATGGCCTCCAGACAAATCCATGAAAGCATGATGATTCGTACAGTGCTTGAGGCTTGTCTTGTCTGAGGTAGTGCGCCATAAAAGTGATGACAATGAGCCGGGGTGCATCGCGTGTTAGGTCCGACGTACTGACAATCACGTGGAGAAAACACCATCCGAGTGAGAAGATTTGAAGGGGCCTCGGGGCTTGCCTTGGTGGATGCGGTGTGCCTTGCAAGGAAGGACGACGTGGTGGGGTTTGTCATGTGTTGTTGGGTACGGTATGTAACGACAATGACCGCCTAAAGAGAATTCCTTTCATGCGTGGGGACCCACTCTGGACATGGGGCGTGTCTTCTCTGCGGTGATGGAACAGACGCAGGACGGATGCCATGAAGTTTCGGCGGCCTTCATGTGCCTAAGGGGTCACGTCAGTGGCCCTTCCTATGGTTTCATAGCTCTTTTAGGGCAACACATGTTGTATTTCATGCGCTGCGGTGCCCTCAGGGTGGTCTAAACCCATCAGTATGTCTCCTCGTCAGTGTTGATGTTTCTTGGTGGAGTAGTTGGAAATGTATAAATGTCTCTTTTGGGGGGGAGTGGTCGGCGACCCCACCTGGGCGTGGGTCTTGTCCTGTGTGCCTAGAGACACGCAATGACATGCCCAGTGACATGGAAAACGGCATCGACGCAATGCCATGAATGACAGATGATTCGTCCCGTGCTTGGGGATTGTCTTGAACAAGGTAGTGCACCCTAAAAATTATGAGAATGAGATGGGGTTCGTCGCATGTGTGATCCTGCAGACTGAAAGTTGCGTCCAGACAATGGCATCAGAGTGAGACAATTTGAATGGGCCTCGGGCCCCATCTTGGTGCATGGGGCGTGCCTTGAAAGGAAGGACGTCGAGGTGGGGTTTGTCATATGTTGTCGTTTCCCGTATGTAATGACAATGACCACCTAAAGAGAATTCATTTCAAGTGTGAGGACCCGCTCTGGACACAGGGCTTGTCTTCTCGGCGGTGTTGGATGCTACCCGGGATGAATGCTACCATGTGTCGGCAGCCTTGACGTGTCTAAGGGGTCACATCGGTGGCTATTTCTATGGTTTCATATATCTTTTAGGGAAACACGTGTTGTATTTCATGCGCTGCGGTGCCCAGTGGGTTGTCTGAACCCATCAGTACGTCTCCTCATCAGTGCTGATGTTTCCTGGTGGGACAACTGGGAATGCATAAATGTCTCTTTAGGGGGGGAGTGGTCGGCGACCCCCCCTGGGCATGGGTCTTGTCCTGCGTGCCCAGAGACACCCAGTGACATGCCCATGGACATGAAAAAACGGCCTCCGGGAAAAGCCATGACAACTTGATGATTCTTCCGGTGCTTGGGTCTTGTCTTGTTCGAGGTAGTGCGCTATAAAAGTGATGACAATGAGCCGGGTTTCGTCGCGTGTCAGGTCCTCCGTACTGACAATCACGTGGAGACAACTACATCAAAGTGAGATGATGTTATGGGGCCTTGGGGCTTGCCTTGGTGGATTTGGCGTGCCTTGAAAGGAAGGACAGCGAGGTGGGGTTTGTCATATATTGTTGGGTCCGGTATGTAATGACAATGACCGCCTAAAGAAAATTCCTTCCATGCATGGGGACCCGCTCTGGACATGGGGTGTGTATTCTCTGTGGTGAAGGATGATACGCGGGACGGAAGCCATGATGTGTCGGTGGCCATCATGTGCCTAAGGGGTCACGTCGGTGGCCCTACCTATGGTTTCATAGCTCTTTTAGGGAAACATGTGTTGTCTTTCATGCACTGCGGTGCCCTCAGGGTGGTCTAAACCCATCAGTATGTCTCCTCGTCAGTGTTGATGTTTCCTGGTGGAATAGCAGGAAATGCATAAATGTCTCTTTAGGGGGGGAGTGGTAGGCGGCCCCCCTGGATGTGGGTCTTGTCCTGCATGCCTAGAGCCACCCAATGACATTCCCAGTGACATGTAAAATGGCATCGACACAATTCCATGAATGCCTGATGATTCATACCGTTCTTGGGGCTTGTCTTGCCCAAGGTAATGCACCATAAAAATGATGACAATGAGATGAGGTTTATCAGATGTGAGATCCTGCGGACTGATAGTCGCGTCCAGACAATGGCATCCGAGTGAGACGATTTGAAGGGGTATTGGGGCCCGTCTTGGTGCATGCGGTGTGCCTTGAAAGGAAGGATGTCGAGGTGGGGTTTGTCATATGTTGTTGTGTTCGGTATGTAAAGACAATGACCACCTAAATAGAATTCATTTCATGCATGAGGACCCGCTCTGGACATGGGTCCTGTCTTCTCGGCGGTGTTGGATGATACCCGGGACGGATGCCATGACGTGTCGGCGGCCTTCATGTGCCTAAGGGTTCACATTGGTGGCTGTTCGTATGGTTTCTTAGCTCTTTTTGGGCAACACATGTTGTCTTTCATGCACTGTGGTGCCCATTGGGTTGTCTGAACCCATCAGTATGTCTCCTCGTCAGTGCTGATGTTTCCTGGTGGGACAGATGAAAATGCATAAATGCCTCTTTAGGGGGGAGTGGTCGGCGACCCCCCCTGGGCATGGGTCTTGTCCTGCGTGCCCAGAACCACCCAGTGACATGCCCACGGACATGGAAAAACGGACTCCAGACAAATCCATGAAATCTTGATGATTCGTACGGTGCTTGGGTCTTTTCTTGTCTGAGGTAGTGTGCCATAAAAGTGATGACAATGAGTCGGGGTGTGTCGCGTGTTAGGTCTGACGTACTGACAATCACGTGGAGACAACACCATACGAGTGAGACGATTTGAAGGGGACTTGAGGCTTGCCTTGGTGGATGCGGTGTGCCTTGAAAGGAAGGAAGGTGAGGTGGGGTTTGTCATATGTTGTTGGGTCCGGTATGTAATGACAATGACCGCCTAAAGAGAATTCCTCGGCGGCCTTCATGTGCCTAAGGGGTCATGTCGGTGGCCCTTAATATGGTTTCATAGCTCTTTTAGGGCAACATGTGTGGTCTTTCATGCGCTGTAGTGCCCTCAATGTGGTCTAAACCAATCAGTATGTCTCCTCATCAATGTTGATGTTTTCTGGTGGAGTATCTGGAAATGCATAAATGTCTCTTTAGGGGGGGAGTGGTCGGCGACCCCCCCTAGGCGTGGGTCTTGTCTTGCATGCCGAGATCCACCCAATGACATGCCCAATGACATGGAAAATGGCATCGACGCAATGCCATGAATGCCTGATGATTTTTTCCCGTGTTTGGTGCTTGTCTTACCTGAGGTAGTGTGCTCTAAAAACGATGACAATGAGCTGGGGTTTGTCGCATGTGTGATCCTGCGGACTGACAGTCGCATCTAGACAATGATATCTGAGTGAGATGATTTGAAGGGGCCTTAGGGCTTGATGGTTAGGGAAGACCGTTTGGGCTTTTGTTGGGGTCTGAGTGTTCAGCTCAGTCATACCTCAGACATTGCAGACGTGGTTGGTTATGCTACCTGGCTGATCCTTCCTCTAGTCATATGATTGTCTTGAAGATCAGGTTGTGTATGTACAAAGGAAAAACTAATTGAAAGGAATTGAAGGTTCGGGAAGAAGGTTTGGGCCTGTGTTGGGGTCTGAGTGGTCAGTTCAGTCATACCTCAAACAATGTAGAAGTGGTTGGTGATGCTACCTGGATGATTTTTCCATTGTGTCATGCATATCGGTGCTTTCCCTGCCTTCATGTGCTGCATTGTGATGCCTCTTGGGTTGCTTTTCCTGAGGTGTCACGATCAGTTGTGTGGGTTGATGGTTGTGCTTACGCGATTATGTGGGAGTGGTGGATGGTTGTCAAGTTACTGTGGTCTCCCTTTTTTGGGAAGGGAACGTTGGTCTCTTTGGCTCTCAAGGGTTGGGTATATCAATCCTTCCCTTGTGTCATGCATAGCGGTGCTTTCCCTGCCTTCATGTGCTGCATTGTGATGCCTCTCGGGATGCTTCCCTCAAGGCATCATGGTTAGTTGTGTGGGTTGATGGTTGTGCTTACACGATTGTGTGGGAGTGGTGGATGGTTGTCAAGATATTGCGGTCTCCATTTTTTTGGGAAGGGAACGTTGGTCTCGTTGGCTCTCAGGGGTTGGGTATATCAATCCTTCCATTGTGTCATGCATAGCGGTGCTTTCCCTACCTTCATGTGCTGTATTGTGATGCCTCTCGGTTTTCTTCCCTCAAGGCGTCATGGTCGGTTGTGTGGGTTGATGGTTGTGCTTACGTGATTGTGTGGTAGTGGTGGATGGTTGTTAAGATACTGCAGTCTCAATTTTTTGGGAAGGGAATGTTGGTCTCATTGGCTCTCGGGGGTTGGGTATATCAATCCTTCCCTTGTGTTATGCATAATGGTGCTTTCCCTGCCTTTATTTGCTGCATTGTGATGCCTCTGGTGTTTCTTCCCTCGAGGCGTCACGGTCAGTTGTGTGGGCTGATGGTTGTGCTTACACGATTGTGTGGGAGTGGTGGATGGTTGTCAAGATACCGCGGTCTCCCTTTTTTGGGAAGGGAACATTGGTCTCGTTGGCTCTCGGGGGTTGGGTATATCAATCCTTCCCTTGTGTCATGCATAGCGGTGCTTTCCCTGCCTTCATGTGATGCATTGTGATGCCTCTCGGGTTGCTTCCCTTGAGGCGTCACGGTCAGTTGTGTGGGTTGATGGTTGTGCTTATGTGATTGTGTGGGAGTGGTTGATGGTTGTCAAGATATTGCGGTCTCCCTTTTTTGGGAAGGGAACGTTGGTCTCATTGGCACCCTCAACCGTAAGTGGGGGTTTAACTTCTCCTCGCTTTCATTTGGTCCTTGTGCATGTTTCCATGTGAATGATGGAACACGGTTTGGCTTGGTTGGATATCCGTTGAGAACACTCTTCATATGCTTTTCTCAAAGATCAGTTTGTGCATGTACAAGGACAAAATAATCGAAAGATGGTGATACTGTGAAGGGTCTCATTAATTCAGTGACAAGGATGACTTTCTCCTCGGTTATACATCAAGTGAAGAATCCCCAGGTGGGTGAGATCCACCTAGAAGACCCTCACTTGTCCCTTTGGAGTTCTCCCTGTTGGTAGTGGAATTTTGTTGGTGCTGATATACAGGACCCGTTTATATTCTTGGGTTGAATTCTCTCGCACAATTGCAGTTCCAAGCATCATGCGGAGGTGATAACTCATTAATCGGGATCCTGTCGATTTGGGAAGACGGTTTGGGATTGTGTTGGGGTCTGAGTGGTCAGCTCAGTCATACCTCAAACATTGCAGATGTGGTTGGTGATGCTACCTGGCTGATCCTTCCATTAGTCATATGCTTGTCTCAAAGATCAGGTTGTGCATGTACAAAGGACAAACTAATCGAACAGAATTGAATGTTCGGGACGACGGTTTGCGCTTGTGTTGGGGTCTGAGTGGTCAGATTAGTCATACCTCAAACAATGCAGATGTTATTGGTGATGCTACATGGATGATCCTTCCACTAGTCATATGATTGTCTCAATGATCAGGTCCTGCATGTACAAGGACAAACTAATCAAAAGATGGTGATACTGTGAAGGGTCTCATTAAATCAGTGACAGGGGTGACTTTCTCCTCAGTTATAACTCAAGTGAAGAATCCCCAGGTGGGTGAGCTCCACCTAGAAGACCCTCACTTGTCCCTTTGGAGTTCTCCCTGTTGGTAGTGGAATTTTGTTGGTGCTGATGTACGGGCCCCGTCTATATGCTTGGGTTGAATTCTCTCGCACAATTGCAGTTCTGTATTCCAAGGGCTTGCTAAAAATATGATGCGATACTAGACAGATATAACTTGGATGTGATGATGATAGATGAGCATGGTTGGTGTCCTGGTTCTTGGATAAAAGTTTCGCAATGGTGGTTGAGTTCTTTTGAATGGTGGGATATGGGGGGTGCAGCGGGACATAGGGCCTCCATTCCTGTCAAGATACTGCGGTCTCCATTTTTTGGGAAGGGAACGTTGGTCTCATTGTCTCTCGGGGGTTGGGTATATCAATCCTTCCCTTGTGTCATGCATAGCGGTGCTTTCCCTGCCTTCATGTGCTGCATTGTGATGCCTCTCTGGTTGGTTCCCTTGAGGCGTCACGGGCAGTTGTGTGGGTTGATGGTTGTGCTTACACGATTGTGTGGGAGTGGTGGATGGTTGTCAAGATACTGCGGTTTCCCTTTTTTGGGAAGGGAACTTTGGTCTCGTTGGCACCCTCATCCGTAAGTGGGGGTTTAATTTCTCCTCGCTTTCATTTGGTCCTTGTGCATGTTTCCCTGTGAATGATGGAACACAGTTTGGCTTGGTTGGATATCCGTTGAGAACACTCATCATATGCTTGTCTCAAAGATCAGTTTGTGCATGTACAAGGACAAACTAATCGAAAGATGGTGATACTGTGAAGGGTCTCATTAAATCAGTGACAAGGATGACTTTCTCCTCGGTTATACATCAAGCGAAGAATCCCCAGGTGGGTGAGCTCCACCTAGAAGACCCTCACTTGTCCCTTCGGAGTTCTCCCTGTTGGTAGTGGAATTTTGTCGGTGCTGATATACGGGCCCCGTTTATATAGCTTGGGTTGAATTCTCTCGCACAATTGCGGTTCCGAGCATCATGTAGAGGTGATGACTCATTAATCGTGATCCTGTCTATTTGGGAAGACGGTTTGGGCTTGTGTTGGGGTCTGAGTGGTCAGCTCATTCATACCACAAACATTGCAGATGTGGTTGGTGATGCTACCTGGCTGATCCTTCCATTAGTCATATGCTTGTCTCAAAGATCAGGTTGTGCATGTACAAAGGACAAACTAATCGAATAGAATTGAATGTTTGGGATGACGGTTTGGGCTTGTGTTGGGGTCTGAGTGGTCAGCTCAGTCATACCTCAAACAATGTAGATGTTGTTGGTGATGCTACATGGCTGATCCTTCCACTAGTCATATGCTTGTCTCAAAGATCAGGTCTTGCATGTACAAGGACAAACTAATCGAAAGATGGTGATACTGTGAAGGGTCTCATTAAATAAGTGTCAGGGGTGGCTTTCTCCTCGTTTATACCTCTAGAGAAGAATCCCCTGGTGGGTGAGCTCCACCTAGAAGACCCTCACTTGTCCCTTTAGAGTTATCCCTGTTGGTAGTGGAATTTTGTTGGTGCTGATGTACGGGCCCCATCTATATTCTTGGGTTGAATTCTCTCGCACAATTGCGGTTTGGTCTTCCAAGGGCTTGCTAAAAAGATGATGCGATACTAGACAGATATAACTTGGATGGGATGATGATAGATGAGCATGGTTGGTGTCCTGGTTTTTGGTTAAAAGTTTCACAATGGTGGTTGAGTTCTTTTGAATGGTGGGATGTGGGGGGTGAGGCGGGACATAGGTCCTCAGTTCCTATCATGACTCCTTTTCCTCAATGTCCCTGGAGCATTGTGGGTTCGTCTGCTTAAAATCTGCCTCATGGTGGTTGAGTTCCTTCGGAAGGTGGGATGTGGGAGGCATGCCGGTGGGACGCTGTAATTCCTTTTCCTCACCGGTGGGATGTGGGGGGGCATTGGAGGGATTGGGTTTTTTCCCCGTCCCATGCCGTTCCCGCCTTTTTCCTCACCTTTCATGGAGCGTTGCAGTTCGGGCTTGCTTAAAAGGCCACCTGTTGGTGGCAGAGTTCCTTGGATGGTGGGATGTGGGAGGCATGGTGGGTTGGTGTTCCTTTGTCGTCCCTCGACTCTCCTGCCCTTCCCTCACCTTCTCTAGAGCAGTGCGACTTTTCTTGCTTAAAAGATACCTCAGGGTGGTTGATTTGCTGTGGATGGAGGGATGTGGGAGGCGCGGTGAGATTGGGTTTTCCCCCCATCCCCTGAAATGCCTGCCTTTTCCTCCCCGTCTGTGGAGCATTGCGGGCCTGGTGCTTAAATACTGCCTCACGGTTTGTGGGATCCTGTGGATGGTGGGATGTGGGCGGCGCAGCTGGACATAGGACCCCCGTACCTACCATGACTCCCTTTCCTCGACGTTTCTTGAGCGTTGCTGGTTCGTCTGCTTAAAAGCTGCCTCATGGCGGTTGAGTTCCTACAGAATGTGAGATGTGGGAGGCACGGAGGGATGGGGGTTTCCCCCCTCATCCCCTGACGTTCCTACCTTTTTACTCACTGGTGGGATGTGGGGGGTATGGTCGGGATTGGGTTGTTTCCCCGTCCTGCTATACCCACCTTTTTCCTCACCTTTCATGGAGCGTTGCGGGTCGGGCTTTGCTTAAAATCCACCGAGTGTGGTTGAGTTCTTGCAGATGTTGGGATATGGGAGGCATGGTGGGATTGGGTTCCTTTGTTCTCCCTTGTTGTACCCACCTTTTCCTCACCTTCTCGGGAGCATTGTGGAGTTTTGGTAGTGGTTCAATCGCGAAACTGTCGGTATCACCAGGATGCAAGAGCGTGCTCCTAAATTTACTATTCAGTGATATTCCATGCGAACCCAAGAAAGCTTCCTTGGGCAATGATTGGCGAGAGTTCTTTTCTCAACGCATTGTCTGGGCCACGTGCGAGTTATTTGTGTCCTAAGAAACTCACACCAACAGGGAAATGATTTCGATGGTTCATTATTGGACAAGTGTGGGTGCCTTCCTCCTCAGTCATGCCTTGGGTGATGATGTTCATAAGGGTGTATTGATAATGTGTATCTATTGTTTCTATAAGATACACGAGCGTCATGCGGAGGTGATGACTCATTAATCGGGATCCTGTCAATTTGGGAAGACGGGTTGGGATTGTGTTGGGGTCTGAGTGGTCAGCTCAGTCATACCTCAAACATTGCAGATGTGGTTGGTGATGCTACCTGGCTGATCCTTCCATTAGTCATATGCTTGTCTCAAAGATCAGGTTGTGCATGTACAAAGGACAAACTAATCGAACGGAATTGAATGTTCGGGACGACGATTTGGACTTGTGTTGGGGTCTGAGTGGTCAGCTCAGTCATACCTCAAACAATGCAGATGTTGTTGGTGATGCTACATGGCTGATCCTTCCACTAGTCATATGCTTGTCTCAAAGATAAGGTCCTCCATGTACAAGGACAAACTAATAAAAATATGGTGATACTGTGAAGGGTCTCATTAAATCAGTGCCAGGGGTGACTTTCTCCTCAGTTATACGTCAAGTGAAGAATCCACAGGTGGGTGAGCTCCACCTAGAAGACCCTTGTCCCTTTAGAGTTCTTCCTGTTGGTAGTGGAATTTTTTCGGTGCTGATGTATGGGCCCCGTTTATATGCTTGGGTTGAATTATCTCGCACAATTGCGGTTCCGTCTTCCAAGGGCTTGCTAAATAGACGATGCGATACTAGATAGATATATCTTGGATAAGATGATGATAGATGAGCATGGTTGGTGTCCTGGTTCTTGGTTAAAAGTTTCGCAACGGTGGTTGAGTTCTTTTGAATGGTGGGATGTGGGGGGTGCAGCGGGACATAGGGCCTCCATTCCTGTCATGACTCCTTTTCCTCAACGTCCTTGGAGCGTTTTGGGTTCGTCTGCTTAAAATCTACCTCATGGCGGTTGAGTTCCTTCAGAAGGTGGGATATGGGATTCATGGCGGTGGGACACTGTAATTCCTTTTCCTCACCGGTGGGATGTGGGGGGCATTGGAGGGATTGTGATTTTGCCCCGTCCCATGTCGTTCCTGCCTTTTTCCTCACCTTTCATGGAGCGTTGCGGTTCAGGCTTGCTTAAAAGGCCACCTGTTGGTGGCGGAGTTCCTTGGATGGTGGGATGTGGGAGGCATGGTGGGATGGTGTTTCGTTGTCGTCCCTCTACACTCCTACCCTTCCCTCACCTTCTCTAGAGCAGTGCGGCTTTGCTTGCTTAAAAGATGCCTCAGGGTGGTTGAGTTGCTGGGGATAGTGGGATGTGGGATGCGCGGCGAGATTGGGTTTTTTCCCCATCCCCTGACATGCCTACCTTTTCCTCCCCATCTGTGGAGCATTACGAGCTTGGTGCTTAAATACCACCTCACGGTTTGTGGGATCCTGTGGATGGTGGGATGTGGGCGGCGCGGCGGGACATAGGACCCCCGTACCTAGCATGACTCCCTTTCCTCGACGTCTCTTGAGCGTTGCTGGTTCGTCTGCTTAAAACCTGCCACACGGCAGTTGAGTTCCTACGGAATGTGAGATGTGGGAGGCACGATAGGATGGGGGTTTCCCTCATCATCCCCTAACGTTCCTACCTTTTTCCTCACTGGTGGGATGTGGGGGGTATGGGCGGGATTAGGTTGTTTCCCCATTCTGCCGTACCCACCTTTTTCCTCACCTTTCATGGAGCATTGCGGGCCGGGCTTTGCTTAAAAGCCACCGAGTGTGTTTGAGTTCTTGCAGATATTGGGATGTGGGAGGAATTGTGGGATTGGGATCCTTTGTCGTCCCTTGTTGTACCCGCATTTTCCTCACCTTCTCTGGAGCATTGTGGAATTTTGGTAGTGGTTCAAGAGAGAAACTGTTGGTATCACCAGGATGCGAGACCGTGCTCCTAAATTTCCCATTCAGTGATATTCCATGAAAACCAGAGCAAGCTACCTTGGGAAACAATTGGCGGGAGTGATTTTCTCAACGCATTGTCAGGGCCACGTGCGAGTTATTTGGGTCCTGAGAAACTCACACCACCAGGGAAATGTTTTCCATGGTTAATTATTGGACAAGATGGGGTGCCTTCCTCCTCAGTCATGCCTTGGGTGATTATGTTCATAAGGGTGGGTTGAGAATGTGTATTTATTGTTTCTGCAAGATACACGAGCGTCATGCGGAGGTGATGACTCATTAATTGGGATCCTATCGATTTGGAAAGACGGTTTGGGCTTGTGTGTGGGTCTGGGTGGTCAGATCAGTCATACATCAAACATTACAGATGTGGTTGGTGATGCTACCTGGCTGATCCCTCTGCTAGTCATATGCTTGTCTCAAAGATCAGGTTGTGCATGTAAAAAGGAAAAACTAATCGAAAGGAATTGACGGTTTGGGATGATGATTTGGGCTTGTGTTAGGGTTTGAGTGGTCAGCTCAGTCATACCACAAACAATGCAGATGTGGTTGGTGATGCTACATGGATGATCCCTCTACAAGTCATATGCTTGTCTCAAAGATCAGGTCCTGGATGTACAAGTACAAACTAATCGAAATATGGTGATAATGTGAAGGGTCTCATTAAATCAGTGACATGTTTGACTTTCTCCTCGGTTATACCTCAAGCGAAGAATCCTCAGGTGTGTGAGATCCACCTAGAAGACCCTACCTTGTCCCTTTGGAGTTCTCCCTGTTGGTAGTGGAATTTTGTTGGTGCTGATGTACGGGCCCCGTCTATATGCTTGGGTTGAATTATCTCACACAATTTCGGTTCTGTCTTCCAAGGGCTTGCTAAAAAGACGATGCAATACTAGACAGATATAAATTGGATGGGATGATGATAGACGACCATGGTTGGTGTCCTGGTTCTTAGTTAAAAGTTTCGCAACGGTGGTTGAGTTCTTTTGAATGGTGGGATGTG